>JAVTVY010056395.1:0-29168 GCA_036873755.1 Hanleya hanleyi
TCTACGCAGCTACGTGGAAGCCATCTTCAAAGGTCAAACTACGGCCTTCAAATTGAATGTCGCTTTCGGGTACATCTTACGTCACAAAAAGACGGACCAGTTACGGTATTATTATGCCAGTAATAACAGCCATGTGTTTGACCAACCGCTCACCATCATTAACCGGGGGTCACTAGAGACGATGCTGGAGATACTGGACACCGTGGAACCCTTGAGATGGGCACCTCGTCAACGCCCCAACATACAATGGGTCGTAGAGAAGGTCACCAATGCCACGTTCTTCCTTACCAAGCTGACCGACCACCGCCATCGGTTGAATGCGTCACCCGCGCCCTGATGAATACCATAAGATGCCGCACATAGTCTCTATGTCTACATGCTGATCGTTGACTTGAGCTCAGTAAACACTTGTACATAATGTGACGGTGCGTTAAATAATAAAACATGGTGTTTGATATTTCAATTTGTTTTGCTGTGAACATACTAAACATACCCAAGGCGGCTCCCCAAGCCTGGGTATGATGTAACATTGGGGATAATAAACTGTATGAACCTTGCTGAACTTGTTGTTGTTCACATCACCCCATTGACTTGATAGGCAGATCCCAATAAGCCCGGGGACCGATATTAGCCCTTTTGGCTAGAGGTGATAGGGGTTTTCCCCTAGTTTAGAACTGATTGTGCTAAAAATAGATCAACAGATAGCTTGCTATAAAAGGAAACGGCCTGGCCGTTTCATCAGACACTCTGTCAACCACCAAGATGTTCACTTGTACTACGTGCTCGAAATCATTCACTCGCAGGCACGACTTGCGCCGCCATGAGGCTACCAAGCACGATGGAACCGCCCGGTATAGCTGTACGATATGTAGGCCTACACTGTCGTTTCATCGCCCAGATCATTTACAGCGCCATGAACGTTCAATTCATGGGCCATCCAAGCGTCGATGCGAAGAATGTGGTCAACTCTTCAAATGACCCAGTCAGTTAAAACGGCATGAGCGTTTGATTCATGGTGCATCACCACGGCATGAGGGACAACTTTCCACTAAAGAGGTACCCAGGAGGGACAGATCCACTGAAGATGAACCCGGGGAGGAGAATGCCACTGATGATGCGATCACGGAGAGCCCGCCTATACCCACAGCTCAGAAGAGCCTAGATATCCAGCCGGTCCCTAGCATCACTGTTTCCAGTAATACACCTGACAACAACGAACATTTTCTGGAAGATGCGGTGGATGTTCCCAGCGATCTCTTACCCGAAGATCATCCAGTGAGTGAGATGTATCGACGCCATTGGTCCATGATCCGACACTGCTTCCACCGTCATCGCCCTATATTGGACTTGTACAATTTCCGACTGACCGACCTCGCCCGTCTACGCAGCTACGTGGAAGCCATCTTCAATGACCAACCTACATCCTTCACATTAAATGTAGCATTTGGGTACATCTTATGCCATAAGATGACGCGTGAATTGTGCTATTTCTATTGCAGTGCCATCAACCCAGTGTACGACCATCCTTTCACAATCACCAATCGGGCGTCGCTAGAGACGATGCTGACCCAACTGGACACTGTGGATCCCTTAGAATGGGGCTATGAACAGCGTACCAACACCAAGTGGATAGTGGAGAGGGTCACCAATGTTACGTTCTTCGTGGTTAAACTGACCCACCACCCCATCGGATGAAAGTATTCACCCATGCACTGATAGATACTCAGAATGCGCAAACAACTATCTGAGGATATGTTTCCTCAACGGTATCCTGACCTGTCCGATGACGATTAGAACAAACGGTTCAGAGCGAACATGGCCGAAGATGGAACTTTCTGAAATGGCGACTTCTGATTGGACAAGAGTAGCCGAGAATACATCTAACGGACAGGAACGAATATGACAGATGCAAATGGTGGCCTCTGATTGGACAAGAATATTCTTGAATTGTAAATATACCCAACGCGGCTCCCCCAACGTGGGTATGATGTAACATTGGGGAGAATAAACTATATGAAAAAAACTTCTTGTTGTTGTTTTTCTCTTATGTGTGATCATTGTTGTTGTTGCTGTTGTTGTTCTCTGTCCGGTCTATATCATGGTGTTAAGGTGTAACGACGGGCGTCGACTGGCGTCACTGCATTTCGAAGAATTAGTGACAATTCCATGGAATATCGGAGCTTCTGAGCTATTTCACCTGGGCGTTGATGCATTAAGAATGGCGTTGGTGGGCGTTGCTACAAGATGACATCTCACACGACGCATTCGCACCGCGGATGGTCCATCTCTACACCAAATACCACCCTTCACTGCCCCAAAATGCTCACTTTCGCTACTACTCGTACTGACACGCCTCTCCATCGAGTGCACTCCATCACCAATGACGTCACAGATGCTGTGGATATCCCTCAACGCGGAATGTACACCCCGAGAGCTACAACATGACACCTCTCAGGACGCATTCAGACCAAGAATGGTTCCTCTCTACTCCGAATACCTTCCTTCACTGCCTCAAAATGTCCACTTTCGCTACTACTCCTACTGATGACGTCAACAATGACGTCACAGATGCTTCGGACATGCCTCAACTCGGAATGTACACCTCGAGAGCTACAAAATGACACCTCACAAGACGCATTCGGACTAAGGATAGTCCCTATCTACACCAAACTCACCCCCACGCACCCACAAAATCTCCACTTTCGCTACTACTCGTACCGATGACGTCATCAATGACGTCACAGATGACGCGGACATCCCTCAAATCGGAATGTACACGCCGAGAACTACAAGATGACACCTTCCAGGACGCATTCGAACCGTGAATAGCCCATCTCGATCCCAAATACCTTCATGTACTGCCCGAAAATGTCCATTTTCGCTACTACTCGTACCGATGACGTCACCGATGACGTCACAGATGACGCGGACATCCCTCAAATCGGAATGTACACCCGAGAACTACAAGATGACACCTTTCAGGACGCATTCGAACCGTGATTAGCCCATCTCGATCCCAAATAACTTCCTTCGCTGCCCCAAAATGGCCACTTTACTTACTACAACCAACTGCGCATGCGCAGATTAACGCGACATGCATTCAAAAACACACCATTCTGACTCTACCCACACAAGCTTCACTTTGACACCTCACACGACCCATTCGAACCGTGATTAGCTCATCTCTAACCCAAACACACCCCTACATAGCACCCATGTTTTATTCCTAATGCATCAATGCCCAATGTGGAGATTCAGTCAAACTGAAATCAGTGGTGTAGGATGGGGTCAAAATGTAACCCATCAAGTTTAGAAGGCAAGAGTACTATAGTAAAAAATAGAGAGCCAATGAAATCAGCCTACAGACCAAGTACGTGTCTTTGGTCTAGGTTTGGAGCGGGCATTTCATTGAGGTACGTGTATACGGTGAGTGAAGAGACTCGTTCAACACGTATAGATTATGACTATAAGTTCTATGAGCATAATGCATGAAAGTGGCTTTGAACACCGTATTAGTCAATCAGTGGCCTAGAATGGAGCCAAAGGTAACCCATCCATGTCCACATAAGCTTCACTTTGATACCTCACTCGACCCCATTGGTCCATTAGGGGCTCCCCTAGCTCCCAACACGGCTATTTTCATACCCTTGGGCCACCGCGCATGCGCAGAATGCCGATAGTTCAGCCCCATATCCAGCCCATCAGATGTCCCTTCACGAATGCTTCACTTTGATACCTCACTCGACCCCATTGGACCATTAGGGGCTCCCCTAGCTCCAAAACGTCTATTTCCATACCCTTGGGTAACCACGCATGCGCAGAATGCCGATATTTCAACCCCACGCCCAGTCCATCAGATGCCCCTTCACGAATGCTTCACTTTGATACCTCATACGACTCCATTGGCCCATTAGGGACTCCCCTAGCTCCAAAACCGCTATTTCCATACCCTTGAGCCACCGCGCATGCGCAGAATGCCGATATTTCAACCCCACACCCAGCCCATCAGATGCCCCTTCACGAATGCTTCACATCGATACCTCACTCGACCCCACTGGACCAGTAGTCAATCTCCTAGTTCCAAAAAGGCTATTTTCATACCCTTTGGCCTCCGCGCATGCGCAGAATGCCGATAGTTCAACCCCGCGCCCAGCCCATCAGATGCCCCTTCACCTAACCTTCAATTTGATACCTCACTCGACCCCATCGGACCCTTAGGGGCTCCCCTAGCTCCAAAAAAGGCTATTTTCATACCCTTCGGCCGCCGCGCATGCGCAGAATGACGATATTTCAACCCCACACCCAGCCCATTAGATGCTCCTTCACCTAACCTTCACTTTGATACCTCACTCGACCCCATCGGACCATTTTATCTAGGGACTACTTTTTCTCCGCGGAAGCTTTTCCCCGAGACCGAATCACCGCCAAAACCACGGCCAAACTGCATCACCGCGCATGAATACATTTTTTTTTTTTTTTTTGCCGGAACTTTTTTTTGCCCGAACATGCCCGAACATGCCGTCCAAATAACATTTAATCCAGATTTACATTTATGTTATGAAACAGTGAAAAATAAAACAGAACATCTCTAATTTTCAGCCAAATGGAAATTTGAAATCTAATACACAAATTCCTTGCAATAATGAATAGGGAAATTGTATCTGCTATATAGTACAAATTAAACAGTACTAAATTCTTAAATTTTAAACCTTTAAGCTAGTAATTTGATATCAAGTTCAGAAATCCATCTATGTAAATGAAGCTGTTCAGTTTGGACAGTATAGATATTTCGTTCCATTTGGACAGTAAAGCTATTTCCTTCCATGTAGGTATGTTATATTCTATGTGCTAATATAGCCAATATATTATGTTTTCCCATAACACACATAATATTAACAGTTCTAAATTCTCTAGTTTTCAATCGGTGTACTTG
This sequence comes from Hanleya hanleyi, assembly GCA_036873755.1. NCBI lineage: Eukaryota > Metazoa > Mollusca > Polyplacophora > Lepidopleurida > Hanleyidae > Hanleya > Hanleya hanleyi. The sequence continues at coordinate 4,934 of JAVTVY010056395.1, forward strand.
AAATTTAAAAAATGATCATGAAATGTATCTAAGTTTATGGATCTCTTCGGTCTGGGGAGTAACCATCTTGTACCCACCTCCCACATCTCACTCACACTGGCGGCCATCTTGTACCCACCTCCCACATCTCACTCACACTCGCGGCCATCTTGTACCCACCTCCCACATCATGACACTCGCGGCCATCTTGTACCCACCTCCCACATCTTGCACTCACTCACACTCGCGGCCATCTTGTACCCACCTCCCACACATGACACTCGCGGCCAAGATATTTCGTTCCATTTGGACAGTAAAGCTATTTCCTTCCATGTAGGTATGTTATATTCTATGTGCTAATATAGCCAATATATTATGTTTTCCCATAACACACATAATATTAACAGTTCTAAATTCTCTAGTTTTCAATCGGTGTACTTGAAATTTAAAAAATGATCATGAAATGTATCTAAGTTTATGGATCTCTTCGGTCTGGGGAGTAACCATCTTGTACCTACCTCCCACATCTCACTGACACTGGCGGCCATCTTGTACCCACCTCCCACATGTCACTCACACTGGCGGCCATCTTGTACCCACCTCCCACATCTCACTCACACTCGCGGCCATCTTGTACCCACCTCCCACATCATTACAGTCAGACCAGCAACATGCAGATAGATGTTCATGAGATAGATTAACAGCATTTCTACCTCAAGATGTGGCGGCCATCTTGTACCCACCTCCCACATCTTGCACTCACTCACACTCGCGGCCATCTTGTACCCACCTCCCACACATGACACTCGCGGCCATCTTGTACCCACCTCCCACACATCACGCATGCGCACACCGCCCCAATACCGCCCCATTTTACACACTTATGACGTCACACAAGGTTCTGCGCATGCGCAGTGAGGCGCTATCTCATCAATTTAGCCTTTGTATACTACTAAGGTGTTATAAACTAGTGTGCATTTCAGTGTTCAGGGTATGCACGGTTTTCTTGACGGTGTACTGACATGGAAATGTGAGGGGAGACGTATATCGGGTGATATGCGATTGTCCTTGCGTGCCTTTGCGTCGCCATATTGCATTTGCAGAAAGCGGGATTGATAAATATTATGTGGGGCAATGTATATAGGTGCCTGCCGATCAGTTAGTCCAGTTTTGACCTTGAATGTACTCACTTGGACCATCAAGCGGTCATTTCCTTGTCCAACTTAAGATGGCACATTTGTTAATCTGTGTTATGATGAATTTATTAGAAACGGATTTTCGATTATACTGAATTTTGAAATTATCTAAATGGTTGTTCTTACTCGCTGGATTAAACGCTCAAAGATTAATCGCGAATGGACTCTCAAAAAATCATGTACATCGGCTATGTCGTATTTCATCTGTGAATACATACGTTCACAAACCGCATGTGTGTCTCCGCCCCAAGTACCATTGATGTCACAGGTGAAGACTGATCGGGAGGTCAAATTATACCCCTTCTGACAGCTGAACGTGACGGTAGAACCGTAATGTTGACCGTCACTCTCGTCTTTATAACCATGTACGGGTGCTGTCAGTTCTGGGCACTGAATAACTAGATGAATAGAACACAATCAAACCAAATCGTATTAAAATCGAGTTCAATGATGACATTCTCTGACCTGGCATTGATCTAGTTCTGTCAATCTGAATTAACTTTATTGTTCAAAGTGCAATAAATGTGGACATATACTAGAATCCTGATCTGTTGAGGAACACACTGTGGAAGTGTTGTTTTTCCTGGGCTATCTATTAAAAATTTTCCATTGCCAATAGTCTCCATTCATCTTAGTTGGGCCAGGGGTCACAGATGTCTTTCATTTTGTGACAAGGTTATGTCACTAGAACTGTATCCAAACGTGTAACAAACACAAATCACAGCGAGGATAATACTATATTTGCAAGGTTACGCCAACGTAAAAGTTGTTCAAACAGAACATGTTGGCTTCTGCTCAAACTTCTACGTGCAGGAGAATGGTATAATTTTATTTGTATGGAACAATGAAATTTACGTGTGCAATGCTTTCCGTCTCCAACGTAGCCGTCTTTACAGCGGCATGTGTTCCCATCCCTTGCCTCCAAACAGAGCGATCCATTTGAACATTTGAGAAGGGAACATGGATCTGCAAAATAAATGCAGTCTTATACCGCAATCTTCATGGTATAAATATTATACAATTTTCAGCATTATTAAAGATATAAACGGGAATCAACGTGAAAAAACATTGCCAGATATCTTTAATTGATTACCGCGTAACTCGGTTGCTCTGATAGTCTGTCAGATAGAGGTAACGCTGAAAGAGTACCGGTACGTTCCATAGAGTCATGACTCAGTAGACGCTGCCAACTGTATGCCCACTTGACGTGACGTTCCTGATATATAGCGCCACTGTATCACAAAAGAAAGCGATATTGACAAGATTACAAGCGTCTAGTCCGTCATTCATAATTCAGCCGTCGTCCATTAGAGAATATCCGCGTCCATAATCCAAAGACCTATTCCATATTCCATATAACAGTATTAGCCCCAAATTCAAAACGACAATCATAGTATACATAAAAATAGGCTTGTTTCCTGCAAGAGAGAAGCGGTCAACAGTTTTCAATGATGCCGGCAAGACATCATGATGTTCCAAAAATATCAAATCCGTATCGCTGATCAGTATTCTTAATCCATAATATTCGTTGTAAAGTCGTCATCTAAAGAATGATGTATCTCAGTCACGCTTTGATTGTGACTGTTCATATGAGTAACATGAGGATCTTGAAGTACATGGGTTTACAAGATGCCATCAGTTTACAAGTTACTAGGTAACTAGTCTAACATTTTACGCCATGCAATCACGGAAAATAACAGCAATATCCCCGTTTCCCAACCTTATCCATCAGAATCACTGGTCCATGACTGGTACTGAAGATGGCAAGTTGGAATTTCAACAGAAAATACCTACCCCCTTCTTACACCTGGTGTAGCTTCACGTAGATGGCATCAGTACACAATTAATCACTTCCGGGTCGGTGCCCACGATCTACATTGTTTAGAAATTTGAGAGCAGATCTTTATGGATTTTATGAGCTGCGATTTTTCAGCATTTCTGATACATTTGATATTTCAACTTGCAGATGAGTCTTCAAACTGTACTTCCTGGTGTTGATTTGGGCCACTTTGAAAAAAGCATGGTGGATGAAGACATGATCAGTGAAGGGTGAGAAGGCTCCCTGTTTACAAATCGAATGACATTCTGTAGCACCAATCAGCTGTCAGTGGCGGTAATTTGAAATTTCCATGGTCAACATCTGTCAAGACTTCCACTGGTAATGTCGCACAAGGTAAATATTGACATGCCAGGTGGATTTATGCATTGTGAATTTTCTGGATTTTTGCCGATTTTTAACGCTAATACATAACAAGTAACAGAATTAATTGTGTACTGATACCTGTCACACGACATTTTCACATTTGACCAGAGAACTTTAAATCGTCACTGTGGCTACAGTTTTTACTGGATCAGCCCAATTTTTTCCATGATGACTCCTGAACTAAGTTCAAATATTAGGGTTGTTTCAAATTTATGTTATTAAATTATTAATAAAATAAAATAAAAATTTTAATTAATTTTAATAATTTTTTTAATTATTAAAATTATTTTTTTCTTGCTAAATGTGGTTGAAATAAATATCATACTGATAATGCTGGCTAACATCTCTTGTATTGCTATGCCATTTCTGCGACAAAATTGAGACCTTTTGGAGCAAATATAGGCAAAAAATGACTGATTTGTCAGTACTAGGGCCAAATAGTCAATGCCAAATATGACGAGGTTCATTTAACACAGCTGGTAATTATGAGCAAATGAACTTTCAAGATACAATAAAATGTAAATGGAAGAAAGGAAATTCACATAGATACAATTACATGCTTTTTTTCAAAATCGCGACCTCAGTTCAAATCTTCAATGCTTCAAATCATTTATGCATTAATTCACTTTATATCAGTCTAAAACCACATGAAATTAATACTAATTATATCACCTGTAAAAACTCAGATGTTTGTTCCACACACAAAGAATTTCCAAAATGCCTTTTGCATTTGTAACTTTAATGAGACAAATAAAATCTGATTAACTGAGTCAACAGTTAATCTGACTGTTGAGGGTTTCTCATTGTTGTGTGTTTATTGTCAGTCACATTTGCATCATAGCAAATACTTTCTCTTCATTCCATTTCCACTATCTCCAGGACTATAAGTATGTAATTCTCTTTCATATTCATATCAGAGATCTTGTAGGTAGCAAGAAACATGGATTACAGGCACCAAATATTAGCAAGCCCCATACAACCCTCTTCCCCCCCCCCCCACACACACACATCAACTCTGGGAATTTCGCACAGTGTGACTCAGAGGTATGCCTCCAACTCTGTTGGAAGATAGGCCTTTCTCACTGTAAGTTGCCACTTTAATCTTTCACCAAACAGTTAACAGTTTAAGTTAGGCAACTTCCAGCTGTCCTCATCTTTCATGGTTGTTAATGTAGCAGAGATCAGCAAATGACCATCAGATATGTTGTCATTGAAGTTTATTCCTTTTTTTCTTCTATGTTGTGTTTTGACAAGTGTTGCCTGTTTGCAGACATTGCATTCATGGACTTGAAATCTGACACAGAATATATTCCTCAATGTTATTTAGGAGTTTTCTCAGTAATAATAACTGTTTACAAGTAATATGTGCATCTTTCTAATTACTGCCAGCAAGATCTTGATGAGATGTAGATCCATCCAATTGAACTGACATATATTCTCTATATGGGAGTTGTGTATACCATAAACACCTCTGTGTTATATTTTGGTATGTGTTGTGTACACATTTGTGTATCTTGCTGTCACTTATTACAGGATTAAACATGTCTTTGATCTTTGTATCAACATCAAATTTAAATCCCATTTGATAGATTACTGGGATGACCCACTGATTACATGGAGAAGTTAACCACTGCCATGAAGGAAATTTTTACCAAATGTAGCCTAAATGAGCAGGTTGAAAACAAATTATGTTTTGACACATTTTGAATTTAAGTTTTCTTTATTTTTAAACTTTAATTTGAATAATTTCATAAAAAAATGAATTAAAATAATAAAAAAATAATTAAAAATAGTGTTTAACATATCTAGTTAATGCTTTATACTTCTTTTTATAGGCAGAAGGATTGTCGACTTGGTGCTTTTTACCAGATGGAAAAATATGTACAGGTTAGTGAGATATTGTACTTTTTACTTGTACCTCAGTCTTAAGTCATATGGGGCAAACTGAGGGAAATTATAAAGGGGGTACCCTTGGTATATAGGCTGTAAAATCTCTATCTGTGCATAGTTTTATCTGTGCCTTCTCAAGAATGTTTGGGGATGGGTATGGTTTGTTCAGATGAGAGCATTCCTTATTTTAACAATGGTTCCATTCCTGACAGGCATCAGTACACAATTAATCACTTCCGGGTCGGTGCCCACGATCTACATTGTTTAGAAGTTTGAGAGCAGATCTTTATGGATTTTATGAGCTGCGATTTTTCAGCATTTCTGATACATTTGATATTTCAACTTGCAGATGAGTCTTCAAACTGTACTTCCTGGTGTTGATTTGGGCCACTTTGAAAAAAGCATGGTGGATGAAGACATGATCAGTGAAGGGTGAGAAGGCTCCCTGTTTACAAATCGAATGACATTCTGTAGCACCAATCAGCTGTCAGTGGCGGTAATTTGAAATTTCCACGGTCAACATCTGTCAAGACTTCCACTGGTAATGTCGCACAAGGTAAATATTGACATGCCAGGTGGATTTATGCATTGTGAATTTTCTGGATTTTTGCCGATTTTTAACGCTAATACATAACAAGTAACAGAATTAATTGTGTACTGATACCAGATTACGACAAAACATTTAATAGGGTATATCACAAAACGTTACGTGTTGACGTACCTATACAAGTGGGTGCAGCGCCGGTCCAATGTCCATCTGCCTTACATGTGATGATAGAATCACCTGTTAGCTTATAACCTGGTTCACAGCTAAAATGGACGGCGTCCTTGAAGCGATCTCCCTCGTTGTGTTCAATGAACCCATTGTCTGGAGCTGTTAGCTTCGGACATGTTGTTACTGATTAAAACAATACGTTATTCGTAGATAATAGCTCAGTTATTTATAGTAACACGAGATATTTTATATATTTTTGAACCTCGGTGCCGCCATGTTACATTTAAATATTACTTTCAGTTGCTTCAGTTTTCGCAACACACTAGATAGGCCTAGATTATGGTATTGTTTCCTGTGGTTAATTTTACACATAAATCAGAAGAGAGGCACTATTTTTTCGCGTACTTTCGTTATTTTGAGATTACACTATCTTAGAATAGCACAGATTCTAGTGCTAAAAAATTGGTCGAGTGACCCGTGCGGGATTCGAACCAGTGACTCCAGAGTCAGGCATCTAATCGTCAACACTGTATATCGGCGATCTGAACCACTCGGCCAACGGGGCCTCCCACAAAATAGGAGGTAGCAGACCGGGAGTCTTGAAAGCGAACATACAGCACCCCTTTGATGATTGTAATGACACAGCTCCCAATTTTTCAGCACTATCTGTGCTATTCTAAGATAGTGTAATCCCACAATAACGAAAATACTGTTATACGATCACTTTATAAATGACAAAAATATATCTTAATACTCTTTCGATTCCTGTATACCCAAATATTATATTATTAAATGAATCCTTGTAATTTTTTGTTGAAGATCTCACCATTACAAGTAGTACCATCTCCATGGTAGCCGACCTGACAGAGGCATCTATCGAGAGAGCCGAAATGTATACAGTACGCGTCTGTACCACAAGTTGTGGAAGTACATAATTCTGAAAGGTTCAAACGTGAAGAAATGGTACAAAACCCGTCATAGCGGTATGTAACACAGTATTGGTATTAGCATGACTGCCCAGTTATTGGACACTTTTTATGAATAAGAATCTGCAGGTCGGCCATGCAACCACGTATGGCCGAGAAAGTAACAATGGATAAAAGACTACATCTTTAGTGGTAAATCGTCATAAAAAAATATTGAAGAAAATATACGGGGAGAGACTGGGAATAGTTGAAACGCAGGGGCCATTCATGGTATGAAAATGCAAGTTTGCGCCCAGTTATTGGACACTTTTTCAGTGATGGATTTATTTGAAACTAATCAACTTACTGTCAGATTGTTTGTCCCACAGTCTTTAGTAAACCTCCAAGAGTATTTAAACATGAATCAGCACTGTAGCCCACAAATGAGTTTTGGAATGAGCGTCGAAGATTCAACCAGTCCCAATTTGCAGTTTTTGAGAGTGGCCGTTGTCCTTGGCTGTCAATCAGTGCTATTGCCAGTGTGAGCCACATGTCATTCTATCGTAAACTGGCTGCTCCCTGGAATTGTTCTATTTTTAGACAGAGTGGCGGGGAGAAATATACATCGTCTGCCAAATGCCGGTCGCTTTGCACACTGAGATTCAGAATGAAGATTCTCTATATTTGTGGGAACATTTTCAGCCAAATTTCGTTGGATTTAATCATACCTGCAATCAGGAATGAAACTGAGAAACTGGAGGAAATTTTCGGACGCATTTTTTCAATCAAATTTGTGAGATTATTTTCGACCCGCATGAAGGCTTAACGTGAACAAATTCCGTGAGTAAACAGAAATTTATGAGCATGTCTTTGAAACTCAAATGTAAAATTAAATTTGTATTACAGTTGTCATGTAATATTCCCAGAATATATCCCCACTGGGTCTAGGTGTCCAATAATAGGGCCTGTCCAATAACCGGGCAGTCATGCTAAGGATTTCGTAAAATAAGTCATGAACATTTGTGGACTATACTTCACTTCATTTTGTGCCCAGAATAAGACAAAACTTCCAGAGAGTAGCTTTATAATGTGAAATATAGCGTTCATCAAAACCCACGCGAACGTATTCCCCCATGATATCAACTACCATGACATTATTATACGGTACAAACAAACAAAAGCAGACATCGGTATAAATCAAATCATGAAGATAGGAATATTAGCAGGAAATTAGGCGGACAATATTCTTTGATGACAGTCCTGTGTGTCTGGTTTTCGAATTAATTATCAAGATTATAATTATAATTATATACGACCATAGACCTACTTAGACAGCGTGGTGGCGCGCTGTTCCAGTGTCCGCTGTATTCACAAACAATGTCCGCCGGTCCAACGAGGGAGAAGCCAGTATCACAACGGAATGTAACGTTTGACTCGTACAAGTATTCACCATTGACGGAGAAGTTACCATTGGCCACGGATTGGAGGATGCCGCACTCTATCTCTGTAACAAAGGTCATGCAAAATGACTATATTCAAAACTGAGGAGGATTTCTGTTAAAGATCTCTGGAATATTTGAACAGAGCAGGGATACTTTTCTGTAAAAAGTAGGCATTCAGTATGGAACGAAACTCATACATCGACGCCCATCACTAATCTTGATGAAACATTTATTCGATTTCTATGTTTAATGTTTTGTAATAATTTCGTATAAATGGTTCATTTTGGAAATTGGTTTTTTTTAAAGTATGAACATACTTGTGCACACGTGACCATCTCCTCTGTAACCATGGTTACACTGACAGGACACCATGTCGCCATGTTTGACACATCTAGCATTCTTCGAACATCTCAGGTCAAGGCAAGGATCTGCCACAGACAACGAAGATGGAAGGCATTAACGCGATCACCCTTTAATTACATTAATATCTTGCTGTGTTCATGTCTTCGAAAAACATACCTGGATATAAACAGATCATCTGGATCGGGTTATGATTAAGATACTCTGTCGATCTATTATTCCATTAGAATGTATAATCTCAAATACGCGATATACGAGGTAACAATAGACCTCCTTCAAGATAAGTCATTCATCAATGGTCTCATTTTGAGAGAAATCCTATGATAAGATAAGATAAGATAAACTTTATTTAACGTCGGTTTGTTTGCGAAATATACAACATAAGCTCTATTGAGCTTTTTATACCGACTTAAACGAAAACAACATGCAATAAAAAAACAATCGTGAATATCATACAGACAATAAAATTGACATTGTGCTTAAAACTCATTTACAATTTATGTACGTATTTTTTCCTTTTATAAAACTATAAGTTACATATATATGTCATTACCGATAGCTACATTGCACAGCACGTTAAATATTAAATATATTAATTATATACAAATTAGATAAGATTACAGATTATGACGTATAAGCTGAGCTTTTAGAAATATCACAGTACTCTTCGAGGCTAGACTTCACTTTTGGCACATTGTACACCTACATTTATTTTCACACCAAATCTTCAGAATACTTTTAAAATCACTAAATGAAGTTTCTGTTCTGGCATTGTCAGGCAAATCATTCCAAATTTTAGAAGCCTGATATCTGAAGCTTTGAAGTCCATGTTTCGTAGTTCTTGATATAATGTAGTTTTGCAAATTATCCGTCCTGATAATAATATTTCCATAACGATTCACGCCGATCAGTCATCGTTGTTGATAAGCAGAACTACTACTTGTTCTATTAATTGAAGCTGTTATACTGTACTGTCTTCAATCATAATATGACAAAAGCTGCAGCAGAAACAAAGTCATTTGATAAGCTGAGAAGATTTACACCCAATGTCATTGTACAAATACATCAATGCTATATACCGACATCTTAGCTTGCTAAGGGCATTTCACGTTTCACTTAACACTACCCTTAGATTGTCGCTGTGATTCGGCATGTATTTCACACGGCGCCATTTATCTAGAGGGAGATAATCCAGTTCGAAAGTTGTTCCCAAAGCATGAGGTCAAATGTCGGCCCCATTTAAACGAGCCAATGAAATTATCTGTATTCAAATATTTCTCAGACATGCAGATATGTCAGTTTCACGAGGCGCAAGACGGGGAGTCTACGCGAGACCAAAACGAAGTTGTGCAAATTAGCTATTTTATTTCGCACTCTAGTGGAGCATGCTTCTTTGTTTATCTTAAGAAAAATCATATTACAAACGACCTAACATATTTGAAAACAAAATAAAATCGGCGGCAGACCACAGGAAAATGATATGCTTTTTATTTTGTGATGGGGGCACTTCGAGGCCCACCATGGAATCATTTCAATCGATCGCTTTCTGGAGGTGTGTCTTCGTTGTATGAATGTGATTGCACCGATGTCGGATGTAACGGGACCAGTCGGATGTGACCATTTGGGAAACGCCCTATTACACTCAGATAGCACCCGTGACCGCATGGCTACGAGCAGAAGTTTCTACGTATGATCGTGTCATGCGTTCGGATGATGTATACCGAAAACTGAATGGACACTCCAGGTTTTGTAACATCTTAAAGATCCAGAGAGATGTAACGATGGAGACGTTACGTGCTATAATAAGCGACATACGTTCTCACTGTCCTCGACCAGGTTATTCCAGAGAATGCTATACATATATTAAGGAGATATGGTGGCCATTATTAACTCGAAGTAAATATATAGCTTGCCATACACAGTCAGGGATTCTGCTGAACTTTAGAGACTTGACGTTGGAACAAATTGGTGAGAAATCTTTAGACATGTGTCATCCTGGCAACCAGTTGGTCGTATAATGAATAGTCAGAAAAATGGTGTTAATTAACACTAAAAATTGGTGTTGACTTCAACACCAAAAAACAGTGTTGAGTTAGGCCCTACACCATATTACCCCAACGCCATTTATTGGTGTTAGTTAACACCGTTATTTGGTGTTAGTTAACTCCGTTATTCGGTGTTGAGTCAGCATCCGCACTCGTCGGTCAACACTAAAAAATGGTGTTGAGCCGGTTTCAACACCATTTATTGGTGTTAGTTAAAGGGGAATGTTATCACCGGACCTATGTTGACGTTAGTATATACCTTGATACTGTAAGAAATCGACTATATAGTTTTTTCCCCGATCTCCGAACTTTAAAACGGTGAATTTGGCGATTTAAACGCGTTCCTACCAAGAGCCTGTCAAAGCGGTGACCTTTGACCCATGACGTCACAGAGTGAACCAGTCCGCCATAGCATTAGCATTAGCATACGTAAACCAGTCAAATCTGCTCCAATATTTTTCGACTGTATTCTCGTACTTTGGAGGCATCATACCTCGTCGGTGTGTTGTTGGAGGATGTAGCAACACGAATGGAGATGGATTCAAGTTGCACCTGTGGCCAAACGACGACAAATCGGGCAGAAATTCGACGAAATTTGTACAAAACACGGGAGTGTGGGGAAAGCCGACAAAATGGTCTCGCATTTGTTCCGCTCACTTCACTGACAGCTATGCAACAACAGAGATGTAAATAAGCCGGCCTGCCATGGTATAACAATCGGTAAGAAATTACAAACCATACAATGCCAATAAACACACACATATAAATATAAAGGCGTAAATAACTACATAGTATGCTCTTACAATAGCAAATTATCTGTAGATTTTAAATGAATATCTATATTATTGTGACATCCACAATAATTCTTATGCATTAATCATACAATCAATAAGCCGGTCTAGCTTCCTTTTTGCTATTATTTAGATTGTTGCAAGGTTTTTAGCACGGAAGAGTAAATTTACGATCCTGTGCATTATAATAACTGTTTTATGCCTAAAAAATTGACAGATAAAAGCAGAAATGTATAACTATTATTGTAAGATCCACAGATAGTTGTAATTACGTGTATAAATCATGTAATCAGTGTATTTAAACCGGCCGGCCACAGCCTGACACGGCCTGCCAATCGGCCTGCCACAAGCTTGAAACAGGCCTGACATAAGGACAACCCATTTCGACCCCAGATTTGCTTGTATATGGCTCAAATTTATACAGCTCGATAGCTTCTCCTTCTCCTTCAGTTTCATGATCGCTTCCTGCCTCTACACTCTATTCAGTTTCAAGACCTGTATAATCTCCAAAGTGGTTAACGCTGAAATCGGAATCTGAGTCAGAGCATGCACCGCTGTCTGTGTTATCCGCCATGTTTGACTCTGGCCGCTTCACTGTGTGACGTCACAGGGTAATCGCCGGGCGGATTTACTGGGGGTAAAGGGTGCATTCCACACCTAAATGATGTGCGGCTAAAAACAGGCATGGGTTCGAATCTTCGGCCACAAATTGATGTAAAATCTTTAACAAAAACCCTGTAAAAGTATATATTTTCTAAACGGGCACACCCGTGCCATTATTTCAGAAGACTTGTGAGCTATTGAAATTGAATAGAAAATACGTACAATCCTCCTTAAACCTTCTTCAACTTTTCTGGAAAACTCCATAAAATATATGAAAATGTGTCAAATTCTAACCGCAACCCAGAGAAAACGTATGAAATGATTTTCTTTTTATGTATGTTAAAGTGTTTCCCGTCCAGAGAACAATTTAAAATGGAGAAAAAAACAGGGGGTCGACCTACTCGTTTTTTGTAAAATTTTATCGCCATAAAGGAATCATCATTTTCGCTTCCCGAAAAAGTGCGGATTTTGGCCCGCCAGATATTCAATTCCGGACACGATTGACTCTGTAGTGGCGAGTGGGTGCGATAAACAAGCAATTGTTATATCCTCGTTTGAAGAAATGGTTACGTCCAGCACGATGATACTATAGATATCAGCTAGTAGAAAGGTAAGAAGAATTACCATGCTGTCAAAATCGGGCGTCCTTCCGTATTATAAAATTAGGGTGGGGCCATTTGTGCGAAACCGTGGCCTAGTGTGGAGTGCACCCTTAAGGCTAGGGTGTTTTCTCAGAAATTCTGTTCTCCAGGCTATGACAATGTAGGAGTGTTTGCGAGTTTCTTGCTATGCGACACTTGCTTGTAGTATGCAGTTTTATAGGATATCCCGCCAATCACTTTCCCCCTACCCCATCTTTGGTTTTGCGACTTTTGCTGAAAAATCACGAGTTTACGAGCTCAATAAGAATATCATAGCATTATGCATTGACCGTGACAATCAGACCGATGTACAAAGATCCGGAGTGGTGACCAGCTTTCGAATGAGGCATAAGGAGCAAAATAAACGCAAAAATAGCTGGAATTCGAGCCAAATTGTCAAGAATTTTTCATTCCGACTTTTCCAAAAGATTGAGGGTTGGGAGTACAAACTTCGAGATAAAAGGGACAAAACCAGAATAATACGCTCAGATTCACTCTAGATCAGGGTGTTGGTGTGATCCGTATTGAAAATTAATCACTTTGACATTCACATTGACAATAATAGAACATACAGGTCACTAATCGTAACATACATGCCTAACCAAGGGGAGGTAATTCTGTATAGGTCTAAATAGCATATATGCAAGGCCAATGCTATCATACCATGTAGTATGCAGAGAATCGAAACATTTCTGACTAAGATGAACGATCTTTACGATCCTGTTCCATATCAAGTCATTACAAGGTCAGAATAAGCGCTTTTATCGAGTGTAGTGTAGGAGGACATACAATATTTGGCCTACTCGTGTATTATAACCGCGCAATGGAGCCTACATTAAGGGTGCATTCCACACCTAAATGATGTGCGGCTAAAACAGGCATGGGTTCGAATCTTCGGCCATAAATTGATGTAAAATCTTTAACAAAAACCCTGTAAAAGTATATATTTTCTAAATGGGCACACCCGTGCCATTATTTCAGAAGACTTGTGAGCTATTGAAATTGAATAGAAAATACGTACAATCCTCCTTAAACCTTCTTCAACTTTTCTGAAAAACTCCATAAAATATATGAAAATGTGTCAAATTCTAACCGCAACCCAGAGAAAACGTATGAAATGATTTTCTTTTTATGTATGTTAAAGTGTTTTCCGTCCAGAGAACAATTTAAAATGAAGAAAAAAACAGGGGGTCGACCTACTCGTTTTTTGTAAAATTTTATCGCCATAAAGGAATCATCATTTTCTCTTCCCGAAAAAGTGCGGATTTTGGCCCGCCAGATATTCAATTCCGGACACGATTGACTCTGTAGTGGCGAGTGGGTGCGATAAACAAGCAATTGTTATATCCTCGTTTGAAGAAACGGTTACGTCCAGCAGGATGATACTATAGATATCAGCTAGTAGAAAGGTAAGAAGAATTACCATGCTGTCAAAATCGGGCGTCCTTCCTTATTATAAAATTAGGGAGGGGCCATTTGTGCGAAACCGTGGCCTAGTGTGGAGTGCACCCTTGGGGAAAATAAACTATATGAAAAAAACTTCTTGTTGTTGTTGTTCTCTCATGTGTCATCCTTGTTGTTGTTGCTGTTGTTGTTCTCTCTCTGGTCTATATCATGGCGTTATGTTAGAGTGTTAAAGTGTAACGACGGGCGTTGACGGGCATCACCGCATTTCGAAGAATTAGTGCGACCGCTGATTGGTCCAAATGGAACTGCCCATCTTTCCCAGGTTCATCTAGAATCCCCCCTTTTTTGTGCTCAAGCTCTGACTATAGCGATGCCGCAACATTGTCTCATTGGACATTGGACCGTCTGACCTGGAGGTGACCCTTTGACCTTTTGACCCGCGTCCGCGCGCGCGCACTGCCGGGGATGACGCGGGATGACGCGCGCGCTGCGGGGCGCTGGGGCGGGGCGCTGGGGCGGGAAAACACCCCGGCGGTTGAACATTGGAACTCTTGTGGGTTTGGAGGATGAACATACGGACGTCTAAGGGAAAAAATTGGAACTCTTCTATGTTTGGAGGTAGTGTTTAGTAAAAACCCGGAAGTGACGTCACAACCCACGTCACCTGCGTATATACTCCTGTAAAATAGAGCCGATTTTATTTCTTTGGAAGGGGCAAGGTCAATAGGACTTGCGCTTTTTATACTACTAAACTGTTAAGTAGATTACATCTTACATAGGCCTTAAGGCCGTGATATGCATATGAAGTATTCTGGGGCATGGTCAGTACTTTCCAATTTTTCCTTCGTCTACTACTCGCCGATTTATATTTTCAATGAATACAAGGTTGTCTTGAGAAATATATCTCAAAATATGATTAATTAATGATTTTCCATCATGACAAACGAAAAACCGGCTTCCAACAAATATGGCCGTGGGTATTCGAAGCTCGAAGTCAGAAAATTGCCAAACTTCAAAAATTCAAATCTCAGCAACCAGAACGTCTTATGGGCTCACAGTTATTCACAATATCGTAAAATATGTATGCTTGCTAACCAAGACAATATTCTTTATATATGTGTACTTCCTATTTCCCGCAGGAATTTATGGAATATCAATTCTTTCCGCAATAAACTTACAATTTACTGGCAAATGGTAACGAAATTCTCCGTGTCAATTTGAGGTGGATATGAAAACGCACTGACTCACACGTGCACTGGCAACAATTCGCTACAGTGTAATGAAATGTGTTCATTTTTTAGGCGCCCATTTTCTACAACCTTTATTAATATGCACACACATATATTTTTCTTATAGTTCATTGGCTGAACCGCGAGGCCGGGGGAAAAATATCAAACTAATTTCGCCTCGCGAGCAGCGTGTGCGGTGAACGCAAGCCAAACAGCTCAGCAGTTTTACCGGACAGGCCAATGAATGGCATGTTATTTTGACTCGATTCATACGCTCGACTCTTCAAAATGGACTTGAAGAAGACGTTATGCGGGAACTGAAATCAATTTCTTGAAACTTTTGCTCACCGTGTGCGCTGAAACAACAACAGAGCTGACAGGCAATTGAGGCCGTTAGCTCAGCTGATATCTCTCGTGTGCGCCGGATTTTATACCGAAGGAAATATCTGTGAATTTCGATTAGCATACGAATGCATGGTGATGAAGGCTTCATGGTGTGTTATACCCACCTAGGAAAAAAACAGCCCCAGATATGCATCAAACACCCGGAATATGGGATATAGGTATACATGTGGACTAAACTCTTTTATCAGGTAAGCTAGACTTTAGTACTATACTTGCGTTGAAACCCATGCAGACAACCTATTCAAATTTCAATGCATTGGCAACATAGCGTCGCACGAAATATACGCACCCCTGTTGACCAGGATTTTTTTATACTCCCACAACAACAGACAATTTGAAGACAATTTTCTAGCGGGGTGTTTTCTTGAACATAATTGCTGTAATATACTCTTCTTTTTGTGGACGCTAAATATAGGGAGAAAATGGCAACATTGTGACCAAACCATAACAGTTGACAGCTGTAAAAATAGATACCGTGGCATAAATTAGTTGTGTGTCCCAACTAATCTATTGAGAACGTTTTGTTTGATTTTTTGAGAAATATATATTGTTGTGTTCTGAAACTTATGTCACTGGTAAAATGCAATTATTATAGTATTCATTCAAAATATTAGCAAACAACATTCTGTAGAACTATCTGTTTGAAACATTTTCTGTTTTGGGTGTCATTCTCTGGGTTAAATATTGGCGTCAGCCATTGGTGATTTGGACCAGTTCAATACTCGTAGGTTTGATAGGCATTCTTTTCCATTCATGGAATTTTTACAGTTCCACAGTGTCACAAAACAACAATAATGCCATGATGTCACAATAAGACGTTACAAAGACAATTTATCAATACTGACCACAGTAGCAACGTCATAGCGTTGACCCTGACGTCACAATAGAAAATGACAACCTCCCACTCCTATGCACATATGGGAACAGTCCCCCTCAGCCTTGGCGACGTCAAAATTTAACCCAGAGAATGACATCCAAAACAGAAAATGTTTCAAACAGATAGTTCTACTGAGTGCTGTTCGGTAATATTTTGACTGAATACTATAATATTTGCATTGTACTAGTGACGTAAGTTTCAGAACACAACAATATGTATTTCTCAAAAAAATCGGACAAAACGTTCTCAATAGATTAGTTGGGACACACAATAGAGAGAGCATTTCAGTACACCTCAAAAAAATGAAACCTGGACGGGTATCCTTCATCTCGAGGGGACGCAAGTTCGATTCTTGCTTTCATTATGTGAGTATGTGTTGGACATGTGATCTTTAAATTTTATTATCATCAATACACCTAAACGGTATAGTTCAACCCCACATCCAGTCCATTAGATGCCCCTTCACCTTACCTTCAATTTGATACCTCACTCGATCCCATCGATGATGACAAATACCCAGAACCAAGTGAGTACATGCATCCCATAGTCCCAGGTCACGCCCGATTCACGCAGACCGGAAGTGACGTCATACACCTGCGCACAACCGTGATGGAAAAAAATGGATATGACCTTGAACTGATCACGTGACCTCCCCGTGATGACAAATAACGACACAAAAACTGGCCGCCATCTTGTACCCAGCACACATTAGGCCGCCATCTTGTACCCAGCACACATTAGGCCGCCATCTTGTACCCAGCACTGTACCCATTGACCCCAACACACACACACACACACGCCGCCATCTTGTACCCAGCACCCACACATTGTATCCATTCACCCCGTCCGCCATCTTGTACCCAGCACACATTGTACCCAGTCACCCCAACACACACACACACACACACACACACACATTAGGCCGCCATCTTGTACCCAGCAATCCCACACATGTGGCCGCCATCTTGTACCCAGCACCCACCACCCACACATGTGGCCGCCATCTTGTACCCAGCACACATTGTACCCATTCACCCCAACACAACCGCCATCTTGTACCCAGCACACACACGCCGCCATCTTGTACCCAGCATAGGCCGCCATCTTGTACCCAGCACACATTGTACCCATTCACCCCAACACACACACACACACACGCCGCCATCTTGTACCCAGCACCCACCACCCACACATGTGGCCGCCATCTTGTACCCAGCACACACAGGCCGCCATCTTGTACCCAGCACACATTGTACCCATTCACCCCAACACACACATGCCGCCATCTTGTACCCAGCACACACACACACATTAGACCGCCATCTTGTACCCAGCACACACACACACACGCATGCGCACACGCCCCAATACCACCCCATTGTGACGTCACAAAAGGTTCTGCGCATGCGCAGTGAGGCGAAATTTTATCTACTTGCGGGCTACCTACTACTGATGATATTTCCTAAGAATGAAATAGTTAATCATTTATATAGAAGAAGCAAACCATGTCTTGGTATTGACTTGCTGGGTGGAAAAGAGTGGCAAGGAATTTAGTTCGCAGATGATAACGAACGTAAATGCAGAAACCTAATTAATTATTTTAATCGAATATCAAGACTGTAACAGGCCTCAATTTGAATAGTGAAAAAGTGTCATTATGCCTCTTGGACAGTTCGATAAAGCCTTAAATCCCATTCCGTAGTTTCACAGATCGAAGTGATAGACCTGATACTAAATTTATAGAAAAATAACTTTGAAGGAAATATAAATTTTCCATTTTGATCGGCAAATTAAGCGAGAAGGGAGACTGAAGAGGGCAGATTTTCGCGCTATGACTAAATCCTCAAAATTTGTTTGGATTTCAAAATATTTGAAAGCCTTTTTGATTTGCAAAAAGTAACGACTGAACCGAATGTTTTGAAACTTGAGTAGATAATCATTAGCCGGTTCGAGACCAGGGCAACCGGGGCAGCCGATGACGTCATAAGTAGGTCGAGGTGACATCATGAATAGGTCGAAGTCGCGCGGTGTTCGTCTATTTGTAGTGTCACGAACATAGTCCAAGCGGTTGTAGGTCAACGTCTGTTCACCAGACCACGACAATAGCCCGATGTGTTTGCGGTGTTTCATGTCCGCTCAGCGGGCCGTGTAATTAAAAACAAATTAATTAAAAAATATAAAAACAAATTAAAAAACAAGTTAAAAAACAAATTAAAAAAACAATTAAAAAAGTAGGTCAATATACGGGGACAGTTCTGGGACAAAAAACAAATTAAAAGCAATTAAAAACAGGGAAGCGGGGAAGCCGATGGTCGACGTGTTGCGAGGTTGTAGATTTGTTCAGCGGACCGCGTCGATAGCTCGAGGGGATGCTAATGAAAACTAATTCGTTCTATATCCGTTCAGCGGTCCGTGTCTAATTAGCGACGGACTAATGAAAGCCCGCGGCTAATTCGGGAAGTTTGCGTATAGAACACGTTGATTACGTTCCGCACCACTCGACGTCTCATCTTACACATCTGGTAATCAATCAAACTAAGCATATACTCGTAGTCTATAGTTAGAAAAAAAAATATATATATATAAGGACAATTCTGAAACAGGGAAGCCGGGAAGCTGATGAAGTAGATCGGGGGAGCGTGACTAATGAAAGCAGCGGCGTTCCATATCTGTTCAGCGGACCATGTCTATAGCCGGAGGACATATATGGCATTGTTTGACTCTATTATAAAACGACACTACGTCTCGCACGAATGATTTTAATTATTACTGTCACTCATCTTCCACACCGGTGATAAATTTCCCGCGGTGTTCTCGAATCATCTATTTGCCCTTTGAAGGTGACATCAGCTCTATTTTTAGACTCAACTAATGGTATATTTAAGGACCTTTCTCTTAATATAAAATAGCTCGTGACAGCGTCGAAAAGACATATGTACATTAAGAGGACGAACTGAGGACTACCTTCAAACGATTATTATGGGTAAGCTTTTCAGCACATTTGGTTTTCCTCATAGGTTAAGAGTCTATTGCTAAACTTATACTATGTGGAGTTTATCCTTACATGGGTAAAGGACATTTCCTTATTTACATAGGTAGAGTATCCAAACGGACATCCTCCGCGACTTATCCGTTAATTCGATTTAAGGTTTACCGCTTTGTCGACTAAGATCTCTCACTCACCGGAACCGTGAAAAAGAGTTCAGTGGTGATACCAATTTCAACATACCCGCTGGCTTCATAGCGAAGTCAGCCAACTAGGAGCGCGATTTATAACCTTATGATGCTTTTGGTACTCGGTCATACGAGACGATGAATGAATTATAACATATCTAGGTGACATACCATACTAGTCCTCCAGACATTCACATCATTATTATCAAGCGGACGATATATATATATGTAAGTTCAAACACGCTTTAATCATGATCAGGACGTGTATGACACCATTCTCAATGCGACCTAAGCAGTCAAGCGAATTACGACTAGATATATAAGATATAATGAGTGTTGCAAGGATACACTTCGTCACGCACGAGTGGTTGTAGCCCGAGGGCAACCGGCGATGTTTAATATATACTTCGCCACGCACG
Organism: Hanleya hanleyi; assembly: GCA_036873755.1. Lineage (NCBI taxonomy): Eukaryota > Metazoa > Mollusca > Polyplacophora > Lepidopleurida > Hanleyidae > Hanleya > Hanleya hanleyi. Next base: position 25,215 of record JAVTVY010056395.1, read on the forward strand.
ACTTTGCCGATTTTCGTCGAATTTTCTATAAATTACCGATGGCGATATCTCGAGAACTAAGACAGATAGAGACTCGCGGCTTACGGCGCTGTTTTCCTCTATAGAATTTTATCGTCCGACGATAACTTTCGCCGCAATTAGTCGATAAACGGTGTCACGTGATTGGGCGATTTCTCGAGAACTAAGCGACATACGCGCACGCGGTTTACGGCGTTGTATCCCACGTATCGGGGTCTACCTTAAAGCTCCTATACGAATTCATCGAATCTCGGTAACTTTCGCCGCTATCAGGCGTCGAAATACGCGGTGTTTACTTACTTATCCCGATATGACTTCTATAGACCGCGTTGATGACGTCACCTTTCATTATCATCTCATATATAGAATGAAGAATGTCGGTTATTTATGCCATAATATTTAATATATATTTATACGGTGGTTTGAGAGTCATACGTCATTATCATCTCATTATTTCAGCGAACAACATGGATTATTCACGTCTGGATTCCTTTACTCGTCTCGTTCCCAATACAAGAATCCAGTGCGATCTGTGCTCCAAAACCTTCACTAATAAGAGATGTATGTTACAACATAAACTAAGGATACACCGCGGTCATTCTCTGCTATGTACTGTGTGCGATAAAACTTTCGCCCGTCTGGATAAACTAAAAGAACACCAGCGTATCCACTCGAGGAAAAGACAAGCGGAAACGACCGAGAATGACGGGGTGAAATATTCGAGGAAAAACGGTAAGTGAAATATTCACCATTTAAAGGAATCGTTCCGGTAACGTTATAACCAACTATATTACCCCACTTACTAAATGTTGATCATCAATGATATGTTTCGCCATTCTAAGCTATATATTTATTTTGAACAGATCAACTTCCGGTGGCATCGTGTTCGTCGTCCGATGGTTCAGAACTTCGTCCAGGACAAACTACGGGTAAATTACTTCACTGTATCTCTGTCGGAATAGAAGAGAAACTAATATGAAGGTCGACTCTTTAAGTTTATGGCAATATTACAGCACATATAAGGGAAGTGGGAAGAGATGCCGATATACTGACAGTCACATGGCTTCACAGTATAGTCTTCTGGTTAACCTATTTTAACAATTCGTGATATGTGTTGTATCTCATGTACGCTTTTATTGTACCTGCTTATGCGGCAACTTGGATGACATGACCACACGGCCACTATAACCGAGCAAAATCCCATGATCTACCTCGACAGTTCATCACTGTATTCAATCTGAGTTTAAGGGCGAATTAACCGGACAATTACACCACGGTTGAAAATATATATTTCATTATATCTTCGGGTCAACCCGCTCGACTGGTCAAATGCAACTGGTGTGGGAGATTTAAGTGCCTGTTACCCGGAAAACAGTTCTGCGGGGAGTGTTCCAACCGAGGTCGTGAGTGTTCTGCCTGCCATCGGCCCCTACCCGAGCAATTCTACACCAGTCACCCACAACATTGCAACAGCTGCCACGGTAAACATTCGGGTGGAGCGAAATCGTCGACGTCCGCGCTGAACGGAACTCTGCACACCCACACTATCACACCTACTAGAAAAACCAGTTCAGACATTCTTCATTTTTTTAATAGCAACGGAAACGCAGTTCGTCAACAGTTGACGGCAACGTTGGACGAGCAAAGGGGGATCAAGTGGTACGTCTCCCTACAACTCCGCCTCTCTCGAACGAACAGCGATGGTGAGACCATTTAATCCGAACCCCTGTTCAGAAGTCTTAATTTCATTAGCACAAACCTATCTCAACTCGAACAGCAGCTCGCCGAGGCCTTCCAAAAAATACATGCTAGCTTCCAGGAGTACCAGCGAGACGGAAGCGGCTGGGTCTTGGACGAAATTATTCACCTTCAGGTTCACATCGCTCAATATGTACCCTTTCAAGGTAGTAGCTATATCCCTACACCACAGCATCTGCGTAAAAAGATGGCGATTGTCAACCCGCAGAACACCGATCAGTTTTGCTTTCTCTGGTCAATTCTAGCGGCCTTACATCCCGCGAAGCGTCACGCGAATCGCATTCAACGTTATAAACCGTTCTTGAACGAGTTAAACATCGATGGAATCGATTTTCCTATCCCTCTATCTCAAATATCAAAGTTCGAAGCTCGTAACGATATCGATATTTCCGTGAGCGTGTTCGGTTACGATCAAGGGGTTTTTCCTCTGCACATAAGCGAACAAAAGTCCGACAGACACGTCGATCTTTTACTCATCTCTAAAGATGAGAAGAGACATTTCTGCTTGATCAAGAGCATGAGCCGATTGTTGGGGGATCGTACGAAACATGAGCATGCTCAATTCTACTGCAATTATTGTTTGCACGGGTTTTCCGCTCGTCAATTGCTAAACGATCATATTCCCTACTGCTCCCGACACGGCCCGCAGCGAATCAGACTGCCGGAAACCCCCGAAGAGCAGTGGTTGGAATTCAAAAATATCAAGAAACAGTTACGCGTTCCTTTCGTCATTTACGCCGATTTCGAATGTTTTACGCGAAAAATTCACTCCGAATCCGGGGCTACCACGAAATACGAGCGTCACGAACCTTCAGGATTTTGTTATACCGTAGTGAGTACAATGCCCGAGCACAGTAAGCCCGCTGTGGTATATAGGGGTCCCGATGTTGTAGAAACTTTCCTGGAAAAACTCGTAGAAGAAGATAAACGAATCTGTAATATATTAGAGTGCGTCAAACCTATGCAGATAACTCGGGAGGAGGAAAAGTCCTTTAAAGCGGCGACGCATTGTCATATCTGCGACAAGGAACTAGGCGCCGACAGGGTGCGAGACCATTGCCACTTGACGGGGAAATACAGGGGTCCCGCTCACAATCAGTGCAACTTACAATATAGGTTCAGGAGGTCTACCAAGCGAGAAAAACGCCAGTTTTTTATACCCGTCGTTTTGCATAACACTAAGGGCTATGACGGCCATCTCATACGTAGCGTTATGGGGAAATTCAAGGGTCTGAAAATAACGTGCATCCCGAATAATATGCAGAAATACATCTCCTTCTCTCTGGGTAATTTAAGGTTTCTCGATTCCCTACAGTTTCTCAATGCCTCCCTCGAAACTCTAGTCGACAACATGTCTAAGGAAGGCGTTGAAAAATTTCACCGGCTCGGTCAACATTTCCCGAACCCTAGCCATCGGCGTAAAATGTTGAGAGAGGGAGTCTACCCCTACGGCTATATGTCCGCCGAAAGTAAATTTTCGGAATGCCAACTCCCTCCCAAAGAAGCGTTTTACAACGATCTCCGCGAAGAACCTATCTCCGACCAAGACTATGCACACGCGCAGTCGGTATGGTCTGAGTTTGGAATTCAAACTCTAGGGAATTACCACGATCTCTACCTAAAATCCGATGTCTTGCTACTAGCCGATGTATTCGAAAATTTTCGCGACATTTGCATGAACTACTATCATCTCGACCCGGCTCACTATTATACTTCACCCGGACTGTCATGGGACGCCATGTTGAAAATGAGCGGTGTGCGTCTACAACTGCTGGGCGATATAGATATGCACCTAATGATAGAACGGGGTATCCGCGGAGGTATTTCAATGATCTCTAATAAGTACAGTAAGGCGAACAACCCGGACATGGTCGATTATAATGTCAACTCTCCCACTAAGTACATTACTTATCTAGACGCTAATAATTTATACGGGTGGGCTATGTCGCAATCTTTACCCCTACGGGGCTTTGCGTGGATGATCGACGAACAGATGCAGTCGCTGGACGCGACGGAGATAGAGAAAATTGAAGATAATGCCGAAACGGGTTATATTTTCGAAGTCGATTTACAATATCCCCCGTCACTCCACGAGATGCATAGCGACTATCCTCTCTGTCCCGAACGAATGACAGTGACCGATGACATGCTCTCGCCTCATTCTCTCGGATTGAAGAA